>MJHO01000141.1:456259-482516 GCA_002076135.1 Xerophyta viscosa
TGTACAATATCTGTGACTAATTTACTTGCATTAATTACCAGACCAGCACGGGCAAGAAGTGGCATTATCTCAGCTGTACTTCCCCAGTATTCCTGCAAAAATATAGACTTCTTGGCCAATTCCTTCTCCACTTGTATCTTCAACCATAATGGGCACAAGGTTGTAGCAGAAGACCTCAAAATGGTGACATTTGGGATGTTCATGCACACAACCTCCAAATCCTCCGTTGCACCGATGTATAGTGGAGGATCAGCAAACTGAACGGCCTTCTTAGATTTTGCAGTTGTGTTTGAATAGTCATAATCAATTTTAAGGGTTCCCTCTGATAATGATGTTGTAGGAATTACATCAAGTAATTTGTAAACCTCCTCGAGTTGATGATGAACCATGTGGTACTCAAACTGTGACTCCCATGAAACATGAACTCCAATATGGAAAGGTTGATCAAGCACAATCTACATTAAACATAAATATTTGTATATCTTTTCATAATGATATGCATGAAATCAACAATGATTAAAGTAAACTTCAACTGAAAAGTACAAAAGTGAAAATACAGAGACCAAGAATGTTATGAGTGGGTAGTTATACGTCTATGTTTGATACTTCAATAATGATAAAGTCGCAAATATTAGAACCTCCATTCCAGGTTGGCTATTCGAACAAGTACATATGAGAAGCTTTAACTTGTTGGAAGGAAAAGACTATATACGCTAAAATTGTGGAGAGAAGCTACAATTAGAATTTTCACCCAAACAAGTAAATTATGAAAATCTTAGAAACGAGATGTTCATATCGAAAAAGACAAAGATGATTTTTAGTAAATATTTTAATTGCAAAAAACAACAGTTGTATTTTCAGATCCCTAACAATGTTGATCTAACTCACAATACCATCTAAGTAGATGACAAAGGCCATAAGCAGTCAAGGCGGAAGCAATATTGGAATGGTAAAGTGAAGGATAAGAATCTTCAATGTTGCTAGACAAGTAAGAAAGATGATAGGGATCAAACTACCAAAAGACAACCAACCTACACAAACCAAACAAGCAGACACATACATCTGAAACATCTTTTAAGCAAATAAATACTTAAAATTTGCATATCAAACATCGTTAGTGCGTGCTCCTTGAAAGCACTCATTCTACATGAATGTATGCTCAAAAAGAGGAAGAAATTTAGGCACATTATAAAATACAACATGCGAATAAACATGTATAGATCATTAATATTGCGTTAGACATTTGCACTGTTGTATGTTTGTATGTCACAGTATAAAACCTCCAACCTTAAAAGGACTGTTTACGATCATAACTAAAACTTCTTCGAAGGTCCAAGAGAAGGCTATACCTTTTAGAATGGTGTACATGCAATTACGCTTGCTATGGTAATCCAAATGAAATCAAGGGAACTTTGACTGCAAATAAGGTAGGATGGCAATGCTATTAATACATCAAATGAATAACTTACACGCTCTATAGTTCTAGGGTCCCAAGCGTCAGACCACACAGCAGCACAAGCCCAGTATCCACCATCACCAGTATCTTCGCAAAGAGCAGAGCTGCTATCTAAGCTTGCCCACGTACCAATGACAACTCCATCAACGTCACCACATTCAACAGTAAGATCATCGGGTCCGTGCAAGGTCATCTTTAAACTAAATCCTGCAACAGCTGCATCATCTTTCTTCTGCATTCCAAGAAACGATCCCCAAAAGCTACTGCTTGGATACAGCCTCTTTTTAAGAAAAGGATAAATAAATCAGTTATAAACCTTTTAAAAAAAGCAAGCAAGGGAAATTATTGTTAGCTAAAAAAGAACATAATTACCTCTAACAGATAAATCCTTTCTAGTATTCTCCACTCATGAGGCCTCAGGTAGTCATGATTTTTCATTTGATGTGCAATTTGTGCACGAAGTGATCTCCTTAGTGTACCAAGTAATAGCTGTCTGAGGACAACTTCAATGTCCTCCCCAAGTCTTCTCAATATTTCAATGGCTAGGACACCTTCTCCCTGTCAAACCCAATAGATAAGCCATAATACTCAATACTTTGTAAGATCACATTTTAAATTGGATCGCAATATCACCTTCAAAAATAAATCATATGCAATTGCCTTTCCAATCTCACGAACTTCACCAAAAGCATCAGGAGACCCTTTCTGGGAGTCTTTCCGGTGTTGCATATGCAGCTGGAGAACGGCAAGAGGGAGACGACCAGAGCATAAAGCATCTTTAACAACCGTTCTAAGGTCAAGATTATCCATCGCCCAGCGAGCAATCATATCTCTTGACATTTCTGGGTTGGGTAATGACCTCCTCTGAAAAGAATCAATCTGGTTGACAGGGACATCAAGCAAGCTTAGCTCACTGTCAGAACAATTCATTAGGGGTAAAGTTTGTCTAGTGTGGCTATTAGAAACCAAATCAGAGACAGAAAAAACTGATTCTTCTGGATCATGGCATTCAGTGTTCATTGTAACAACTGGGACAGATGAGACACCCTGCATAGAATCTGCATCCACCATTTTTTGCACATCACTGACATCAAGATCCTGGAAGAAAAAAAAATATTAAAAGTCAAAAGAAAGAGAAAACTAGAAAATGTCATTCAGCGAGCTGAAGCATGTATAATCTAGCATACCACTTCTTTACCGGCCTTTCTACCCTTTATTATCATTTTACTCTGGATATTTCTAATAACCTCCAAAAAAAGGGCCAACTCATAGAGCTTTCTCGAAAAGCTAGTTTCAACCGATTTCTTCTTTGGCAAATCCTCCTCCAAAGGAGCAGATCCACTATGTTTTCTGACATTAAAAAGGGAGCTCTTTCTCTTATGCTCAGCCAGCCCATACCTCCGGGCCATCTTAGTTGCAAAGCAGGCTGCAAGAGCTAGCAACCTGCGGCAGCAAAACAGTAATTTGTGAACATGGCAACAACATTCATTTGGTTTTTTTTTTTTTTTTTTTTTTTTTTGAGAAAAAAACAACATTCATTTGTAGATTTCTTTTCAGGTAACAACTAGAGTCATGTCAAAAATTGCAGTAGTGGTACCTTTCTGAAGAATCAACAACTGCAAGCATGAGTTCACATTGCATGCAGTTGGTGATATAAGTCTAGACTCTAAAATCTAAAATATGACTTTATATGTCAGTCAATTACAAAACTAAAAGCAAGATTCTTAAACAAAAAAAACACTAACCACCTTGAGAATATGATAAGTAAAATTATTTAACTTAGATTAACTACTCAACAAATGATTAAAAAAAAAGAGAGTAACATATGAACTTTTCAACAGGTAAAAGAAAAGGCAACACAATAATGTCAAGAACTCTGAATCCCTCATGCAAGGGATAATTAAATTTGAAAAGAAATAGTTGCAGGCGCAATTGGTACTTCACAAGGATTCCCAAGTACAGCATTTGTGAAATGCTAATGTTCTTACAAAATTAACATTAAGGACCCTAGAATATGAAAATAAGCTTACTTAATTTACTGTCCCTTAACTACTCAACCAACGATTCTTAAACAACAGAGTTATAATATAGGAACTTTTTCAGAGGAAAAAGGCGACAAAATTAAATGTCAAGCACTACGAAGCCCTCACTCATGGCATAATATAAATTGAAAAACAAATAGTGGAGCTCATATTAGGCAAGCTCAATTGCTATTTCACGAGTACTCCCAATTACAGCATTTATCAAATGCATAGACCTTTATTTTCTTCTTATGTTGTTTAAGAAACATGACAAAGGCCTAGTTCTAGATCGAGCAGAGTGGCAGCATAGAATTTGTGTTAGTGACATCGTGGTTTAGATAACATAGTGCCATTATTTATATTCATTTGTATTGTTCTTATTTGCTTCATGTTTTATTTTATTTTATTTATTTCTACCTTTACATTCTTTTATTATTATTTTTTATATTACGTATGCGTGGCTTGTAATTGGATAGGGCATGCTCGGCGCGATTTTCTTGTTCTATGAAATTATGTGTTGCTTACATGTGTGCCTTGGATTTGCCTTCTTAGGCCGAGGGTCCTATTGAAACAACTTCCTTCGGAGCACGACTGCCTACATCTACCCTCCCCAGACACCCGCTGTGGCATGACTCATGACTGTGATGTTGTTGTTATTGTTTAAGAAACATGCGAAACAATACCATATGACAAGCATGCTTTTTACTTGGTAAAATAACAAAGGACTTGATTTTTACTAAATTCAAGATAATGGATCAGGTAAATCAAAATTATGACCAACCTACCTAGATGCCAAAGCCACTTGATTTTCACTTGTATCCATACAAAAGATCTGATAAACAGATGCAAAGAGCAACCTCAAAATCCCATCTTCCAAAAGGTCGATATTCGCAAGCATATCCAATGATCTGTTCACATGCAACAGTTGAAGTGAAAAGTTTGCAAACTGATAATTGTAAATGGATACAGAATTTGCAAATTGCAATACCTATCATACTTATCAGGACACCCAAACATGAATCACAAGAAAAACATATATAGCAGGCAAAACTTTTGGAGAAGCATTCATGTAGCTATACGCAATATCAGAAATGGTGTCCATTTAATACAAATCAAATGCTTATTAGAAAACAAAATTTTCTTAACAATACTGCCTGATTTATGTGTAGCTACATGGTAACACCTTGATATTATCATTGCCACCATATGTCGCTTACATTGAGGCAATTCTTTCTCAAAAACTTCCTACAAGCATAAGATCGATTGTTTTCAGACCTAAAGCATAAGTGATAATACCTAGGAGACTGAAGCAAAAGGTTGTGCTACAAGTCTATCAGATTCAAATAAATCACTATTACAACTGCAGTACTGCAGTAGGATTCGGGAAAATAAGCAAATCATTGAAATCCCAACACCATTAAGTAAATACTATGACTTCAACCTACAATAGTAGAAGTTCCGGGTAGAACTGACAAAAGTAGTCATTTATTTTTTTAGTTCTCTTTCTGCTTGTGGGCCATTAACATGAAATACCAAATGAACAGATTAAATGCATAAGATACAGAACTCATCATGCTAATAGGTCATTATCATATGGTAGTTTGCAAATACAGTCGGTTTAGTGAAATAACATCCAACTGGAATCGTTCAGAAATACCTCATTATGAATATTAAAAGATAGCCTTTCTTAAAAATAGTGTACTCCACTCTAGATAACTAATGGATTTTAAACAGTAAAAGACATAAGTATGTCAATGTCTTTATGAATGATGAATTTTCGAAGCAATATCTTTTCCACTCTAGAAAATATAGTGCACTCCACTCTAGATATCTTTCCCACTCTAAATACAGGCACTACACTCTAGATAACTGATTGATTTTAAACTGTCAAAGATATATAAGCATGTCAATATCTTTCCCACTTTTCCCAAACATACCAATGCAATAAATGCTCTGCGCAATTACATTAACGTCTACAACTTCTAGGAGACACTATCTTACTATGTCCTAAATATGTATCTTTCACTTACCTACTATACAAATAATAGTTTAATAGGTAAAACAAGCAACAAATGCTTACTTCTCGATCTCATCAAATTTCATATAGTGCAATGCCAACTGCAGCCTCCGTACTCGAGCAAATTTTAACCAACCACCCTCTAAGTATCATCACAGCTTTAGCTTAAAAGATTGATGAGTATCAGGTCAAACATAATCAGGCTTAATTAACTATCGTGAATCTCAGTAATTTGATGGGATGGATATATGTGAGCCAACTTCTGTTTAGCTTTGGATAAAACAGGCAGATGTTATGCGTGTATAATCATAGGTTCAAGTTTGTGTATTTCATTTGACTGTCAATTAATGTCTTGGCAGGTTTTTCGCCATTTAGTTGAGAAGGTCGGTTGCCGTCTGCTCTTTGCTACGCATTACCATCCCCTAACGAAGGAGTTTTCCTCACATCCACACGTGAGCTTGAAGCACATGGCATGTGCTTTTAATAGTGGAAACTCCATAAACGGAGGAAAAGACCTGGTCTTCCTCTACCGACTTGCAGTTGGAGCTTGCCCTGAAAGCTACGGTCTACATGTGGCTCTCATGGCAGGAATCCCAAAAGCAGTTGTCAATGCTGCATCTAAAGCTGCTCAGAGAATGAAGCAGTTGGTAAGTGAAAACTTCAAATCAAGTGAAGGGAGATCTGATTTTTCCACCCTTCACGAAGAATGGTTGAAAACTTTGTTGATGCTGTCAAGGGCACCAGAAATTGATTTGGACGATGATACTTTTGATACCTTGATATGTTTATGGCATGAGATAAAAAGTTGTCTCGGGTGAACTGAAAATATTTCATGTTCCTACACCTTGGAGGTAGTAAAAGTTTAGACTAAATGTGTTAATGTAATCTAGAGCTATCATCGCATAACGCCTTTTCTTCTGTAACCTTGCGCAGGTATTGCAGTTACTCCTTGTGGCTCTGTAGGAGTTATTTTTTTCCATTTGTGTAAATTTATTTCTTAAATCAGTTTTTAATAGGTGAACTAGAAAATGTGCTGGTCAGAGATTTGGCAGGACATTGTGAAGGTATTTTTGACCTAAAAATATAACCGTTCAAATCCTCCACAAGAAAATACTTTCTATATTTCTTACAAATGCCTGCATAAGATGTTCATTGCACAAAACTGATCTTTGTTGTCGTACATTATGAAGATCTTTTCTACAAGAACAGTAGCCAGAGAGATTCAACAGGTACCGTATATGTAATGGTAAATGCTTCTTTACAAATAGCAGCCACGACTTATGTAAAAGATTCTAGGTGCAGTTGCGTATCAATTGTTTAAAAAAAAACGTATGCATGTTATTATGTCATGCTTTTTTTAATTTTCAGTGATTAATTTTATAGCTCCTAGAACTAGGGGTGATATGCGATTAACCCAATATTCTACCACTCACCCTTCATTTACACTTCACTGTCTCTAGACAAGGTAGAAATAGGGTGTAGAAGATCTATGAAATGCTTTGCTAGCAATCTACAGGGAAGGGAAAAAGCTTTCAGCAGTCTCGATTGAAGCCACCACCATTGAGCATCTCTAACACAGCAATTGCAAGCTTCTGGAATCTTTCCTTCTCATCCTCCAGAATTTATTTTCTCGCTGGCAGATTGCTCTATATCTTCTCCAATGTCAGCAGCACTTTGATCAATTTCACTGCATTTTCATAAATTTATATATTTGTTAAGCTAAAAATAAAAATTTTGAATCGGATTGTAGCCTATGTGAGATACGGAAAAAAAGAAGAAGCTATTATTGAAACACTAAAGCCTAGAATATTATGGATTTAAAACCGATTCAGGGACGCATTTGACACTGAGTTTCATGTGGTGGTTAAAAAGCTGCAAAAATAGCAACATTGTTTTCGTACGGACATTCATACATGGGAAGCGTCCCTAACAGGGCAGTTCTACTTCTGGGATGAGTGGTTCATTAATTATCACTCACAAGTTCAGCCCGTCGCTATAATGCGGAATATGAATTTTTCGAGCTAAAATTTCTGAAGATTGTGACAAAAATGATTGCACTCAACGGCAGTTCGAAGACAACGCATGCTCAAAGCTTCTCACTGATAATGGCCCAACAAACTGCGGTCAGAAAACTGCGTCTAGTAAAATGATCTATTGTATGTTGCTGCTTCGCATCATTACATAAAAAAAGGCCATATATGACAAACATTTTCATTTTTGGTCCCCGCTTCAATGATAAATCATCCTATCTTATATAGTATTTACTGAAAAATAAAGATGGCCATATGAGAGATGACGAAATAATTTTAAGGACAAAGGCTAGAAAGGTGATTAATGGTTAGACCAAACTAAAAGGCTCGTCCTTTTTTTTTTTGATCTTTTGAAAAACTATGGTTATTGACTGAATAGAAATAAACAAGATGACAGTTCCAATGCATCTCTACATGTTTTGATAATGCAGTTTTACATATCGTCCCACAAGGGCGGCCGTATTACTATTTTGGGTCTTAATTTATTTTTAATGTTTGTAGGATCGGCATTTTGTTAAGAAATTGTATGTATGATTGGCATTATTATCAATGTTTCAACTAGGAGCGCACCTGGTTCTCTTCAGCATGTTCTGCACACCCATCTCCACCTGCTGGGATAATCTGCAATTAAGAACAACAGAGGTGAGCTTTTCTTCTATTATAATTTCCAGGTGAGTTCCAATTGTAATATTCATTTCAATGAGAAACAAGTAATTGTCCAACAACATACATCTCAATAATTGATCTTATTTATCACAAAAAACAGCTATGTACCCAACATATTGAGAATACGCCAAATGAGAATTTAAAAAGAAGCATAAAACTGCGACCCGAATTTCCATCAATTATTATTAGTATTATTGGTTATAATAATTACAATATATTACTCCACTTTTGAAAGCAGAAACTACAGGATCTCTGGTTATATTCAGGTACTATGATTTCTGCTTATTCTACATTTCTCCAGCAAACAAAACAACCCTGTGATAACCATAACTATAAGCAGATACGAACATGTACGAGAAATGAATTATGTTCAATTGAAATAATTGGGTACTGCTTTTCTTCTCAAAAAAAAAAAAAAAAAGAAATAATTGGGTACTGCTTCAGACCACTGCAACATAACAAATTTTTCACCAGAATTGTAAAATCACTTGCAGATTGCAGAAGAACGTTACAAGATCATCGTAGTTCCGGAAGTGTCTATGATGAGAGCAGAAACGTAGAAAAGCTTAATGTACTTCATACTATCATGAATAATCACATGAAACCATACCTATATTAGCAGGAGAGATGCTTAGGTAATATCCAGAATTAAACAAATATATGCTGAGAGATTGCAATATAACTACTATATACGGACTAAGACTTCAAGCTGTTGAAGCATGTTATTGTACGAAATCTAACACAACTATGAAGAGACTAAAAATCCAGAACACAGCATCCAAACTAAGAAACAAGTGGCATGAAACTGATCAATATTGAGGGCACAAATAGCATTCAGATCCAGATAAATTAGCATATTCTCAGAATCCAAGCCAAAGAAATCTGTTCTAGAAGCAAGAACACTAAAGAGTCTGTTGAAGTTGTGGAACAGGCTATTCAAACTAGCAGCGCATAGGACTTAGATCAACTGTGGATGAAGTAGAATGCATCAGAAAAATAGGATATAAGTGATTCAACGATCATGGGTTCAAACTACAAAAGCATTTCATCCAGATTATAAACAACGTAACAAAACAGTAATAGGCAGCTCTGTGGTATATACCAAGGCTGAAGGTGTTAACATCAATAATAATAATGATGATCTGAATAATCTTGTTGCTTCAAAATGCTCCACGAATTAACACAAGAGTACGTAAGAATAGCATCAATGTAAGATTTATAAGGAAAAATCGATCATAAGAAAGGGGGTAGATATCTGTTCTCGAATAAATAAATAAATAAAACAGATAGCACATATTTGAGCGATCGACTGACAGCTCTAAGCTCAATCGTAAACGAACCACATAACATTTAGCGACATTCACTGAGGTTCGAACAACAAAAATACACAGCGAGATTTACAGAGCTTCAGGCAACACAAGACAAACCGAGCCCAAAGATTTTCTAGCTACAGGATCAGCGGTTTCGATAGCGATCACACAATTTGCAAATGAAAGCAAAACTATACTGCAATTTGTAAAGAATCAAGTTAGAAATCTTCTCAAAAAAAAAAAAAAAAAAAAGATGATCAAATCTAATGCTCGAGAATAAGGAATCAAACCGTACAAAGAGGAGAGAGACTGCCTCAGGGAGTGCACGATCACGCTGCCGCGGAGAGCAACCGCCGGAAGAATTGCCTTCGATCGTTCCATCTCTCTCTCTCTCTCGACTGCGATCAATCACGTATTCGAATGGGGAAAAAATAGCGGGGGAAGATAAACAAACAAACACTGACATCTCCCATATTTATAGGCGCGGAGCGGAGTTACAATTGCTCCACTTGACCGTACCGCCCGAAATCACAAGAGCACATACAAATTGATTTGGGCTCATCTTCTCATTGTTTTTATTCTGCATTCCCGGACTCTAGCGCCCACAATTCTATTGGTGCGCCCGGGTTCGAACCTGGATTAGGTTTCAGGGGTAGATAAATTGCTGTTGGGTTAGCCACCACGTCCAAATGGATCGAAAAAAACACCAATCTATTATATTAATTTCATCTCGACCATCTGATCCAACGAGTTTCAGCCAGAAAGTTAAGCGTCAGATATATTCACTTTTAGCTTTCATGCAGTTCCAGCTGCAGCAATGCCAGTGCCTGTTAGAATTAATCTTCTAATTGTGATTCATGAACTTTCTATTTGTATGATTTCTATTAAAGTTATGTACGTTGATGGTTAGTACATATTAATGTTAGAAATCATAGGGTGTAAATCCTTTCCTCTTATTCCGTATAAAATTAAGATATAGCTGTTAAGAGTATTAAGGAAATAATATAAGGATCTTTTGGTTACTTGTATAATTATGGTTTTAAGTAGGAAAGTTACAGATTTATTTCCTACTATGATTATTCTTAATAAGCATTATAGTTTTAAAGAAAACCCTAGTCGTCAAGGTTTTTTATATACATTATTGAACTCACTCTCTTATCATCAAGAGAAGAATAACAGAGAGAACGGAAGGAGCGAAGAAGAAATCTGGTATCTCACATTAGAGGGCATTAGCTATGGAACCAAGTAGGTTATTCTCTTTTATATTTCTGTTTTAATAAAGCAAATTACCATGACACAATTTTGGTTTGATTTGTCTATATGATAAGATCATCATGTTAAATTGTGCTTCCGCATAATAGATTAGCGCATTAAAGATTAACAATTGGTATCAGAGCTTGTATATAAACAATTGAATCACCAAAATTAGGGTTCCATTATTGGAAATTTATTTTAATTAGGGTTCATGGAGGTGTATTTAAGTCGATAATAATTCTTAGATTATTTATCATGGATCCAAATCACATATATTTTCTGCTCATTCATAAATTGTTTGTTTAATTGAATTAATTTCTGATGACCAATCAATAATAGTAAATAATTTCTGATGACCAATCACATACGTTCTCGTCGCACGCGTTGCGTGGGATGACGGCGGCTCGCCTCACGTGATGAGTTTATCTAGTGTGGGTAAATTTGGGAAATAATTTCCTCAAATGTTTGTTTGGAGAGTTCTGTTAGGGCAGGTCAAACATATATTTTAAATAACTTATACTATATTTTATAATTTTGTTTTTTAAATTTATTATTCAAATTTTAAAATATGTCTAAATTTGACCTTTATCACAATATTTTTATTAGATTTTAATAAATATTTATTTGAAATACAATTTAAGAATAATTCAATTTTTATGCTTTTAATAAATTTTATACTAAAAAATTGTATAACACAACTGATTGAGCAAATTTTATGGACTAAAATAATTAAAACTCATGCAGCTCACTATTTTTTTTTATTAATTGTTGAGTTCACCCACCTCATTTATTTTCTAAAAAATATTACAGTTATCGTAGAATACCACCAAAAGTTATGAAGCTAATATTTATGGTTATCTTTTTTTTCAAGATTTTTGTGGTGGAATCCGAAACGAGAGCGCACGCCCCGAATGGACCTCAAACTCGCAGGTAAATCCCCACGGACGGTCTCATCCCCAAGTTTGCCAATCGAGGAGCGCATAAAGCACTCCACGGAATACGCACCTACAAATATGCCGTACAATATTCGAATCGGGATGGAACTCACGCGTTCCGATGCACAACGTCCCACCCAGACAGCCCAAGCGCGGGGGCTAATATTTATGGACCATTATTCCCGGAGCTTCCCCTATTCTTGTCATTCCTATGACACCCTAAACCTGTACTTTTGGGGCTGGGAACAGCAGCAGTGATTTTCACGGACAAATCCACCGATGTAATAGCAAGGCTGTCATACTTGTACCAGCACGAGAGCCATGCCGGGAGGGCATTGGACGACTGTGGATGATCGTGGAGAGGCCTTAAAAGGTAGGAAATGCAAAGACTGGGAGATTGACATGCATGCTGCAGGAGATCACAGAGCAGATTGAAGGGCACCCAAATTGTTGTCCTGCTGATGCTGCTTCATGGTCAGTCCAGGGTCTGATCAGGCATTTCAGGCCTGACTTGTAAGTAAAGCTCAGGTATGGCTAATTTTACATTCTACCATGATGCACATGCAATCCTAATGCAGCTAAAAAGACTTTTTTTTTTCTTTTTTTTTTTTGAGAGAATAGCTAAAAACACATTTGAGATGGTAGATCTTGAGCTTCTGATCAGATTTCACAAGTGATGTTAAATTGAGCTTGAATCTTAGTGTTGTAGTTGATTTCCAATCACAAAAAGGTAATCAATTCAGAATATCAAGCAAGCAACAACATCAGAATATGAAAAATTATATTAAAGACCAACAAATCAAATCCACTATATTATAGTTAAAATAAATATATCACATACTAATTAAAGAGTTAAAAAAGATAGAATTCAAGAATTGGTGTTCCTTTCTTTTGTTTTAGGAGGGGGGGGCAATTTTTTTTATTGTTTTAAGAAAAATTAAGTGGGATAAGATATTTCTGCAGTTTAACTCGTAATTAATTACGTAGTTGAGCCGACCTCGACAATACCATAATGGTCGTGAAACTTTATATTTATTTTTAATTTTTTTTAACATGACCTTTAAAATAGCATTTATCATGTATTTTTCACGTGAAACTTTATATTTATTTTTAATTTTTTTTAACAACCACCTAACTGGGGGTGAACACTTCAAAAGTTTAGATGGAAATTGACTGCAGTAATTAACAACTAAAATTACCAAATGAACTATTAGGTTAGTCTAACTTTGCATATGATATAATATACTCGATATATATATATATATATATATATATATATATATATATATATATATATATATATATATATAAAGGCAGCAATATTGAATGTAAACCTGCTGCTGCCTCATGCTGGGAAGTTCATTGCCCACCCTCTTAATATTCAAATACTTTTTATGCCACTGATTCTGAAGGAGTCTCCATATGTTGCAGTGCAAACATTACATACTTGGTCTGCAGCATTATAGTAGTAATAATAATAGTAATTGTTATTATTATTATTATTATCATTAAGATAATCAGAAAAGTTTGGTTTAGAATGGCCTAGCTTAAGGATAATGTTATTGGGTCCGAGTATTTAATCCAAAAATAGCCCGATTTGTGCTTTTTCACGGCTCGGATATGCGCTTTCCCGCGCATGTCGATGCACAGACAAAAGCCGTTTGGGTTATTTTATCATGCTCAATAGTATTTCTATTTCAGTGATACATATTGTACAACCACCAATTAGGGATGAACACTTAAAATTGTCGGCAGTACGTGCCGGGCCTACGCTTTTATACGATTAAAAGATTAAAAAAAAAAATAGCTTGGCCAGTCTCCGGCCTAATCTGTACCGTCCGAGTGGGCAGAAAATCGTGGCTCGGTTTGGACTGTCTATTCAGTACAGGCCATGTCATACTTATACAAATTCCTATAAGTTCGGACTTGGCCCGTACTTTTGTACTAGTCGTAGGCTTTTTTTTATATCTCTATGAACACTTGAGCATCACTTCCTCATGTATGGGTCGATCAATTGGCCTTCTTGCCATGAATCTAAATCTCTCCCAATCTTTATCCCATTAATTATCCGTTTCATTGTCTTGATATATGACGTGGTTATATTTCTTATAAATAATGGAAAAGTTTTAATACGTATATGTGTGTGTTTATATATATATACACATATATCATTCATTAAAATAACAATAATGAGACAAATAGTAGAACATACATTTAGGATAGAGGACGAGATCTATTTCATCACTGTTTTTAAATCTATATTTTTTCCCCTTAAGATTTACTAGAGAAAAGTAAGGTTATAACCGGCTTATTTCGTGTGACCGTTGTAATATTTTGGATGTCCTCACTCCAATTCAATCGTCGGACTTGTACATCGCGTGCGTTAGCAACACTTTGACCTTTCTTAAGATTGTGCACCTTTTTTAGCTCTTGAACCTTTTGCAGATAGATCCATTTGTCCATACCTTATATAATTAAATTTCGCAAAACGTTGCTGCCAGTGCGGGGTTTTAAAGCTGTATTTCAAAAGATGAACAGATCAAAAATGGCCATCGACGGGTTTTTTTAATGTATTACATATTTGACCCCATCAGAGCTGATAACTGTTAATGTCAAACTGTAGGTAGCTTTATAAGCGCGTCGACTCTGCAAGTCCTCTTCAATCTTCTCAAATCTCATAGAACACAATTCGACAATCTCATCTCAAGATATCTATCTATCAAGAGCGGTCGCCTGTATATATTCAGATGGGTTCCATGAAAATTCAAGCTCTCGTTCTAACTTACGTTTTGCTCGCAGTGATTCTTCATCCTTTGCTCTGCCAGGGCACTGAAATGACGACCGTCGCCGATGTGATGACCAGCGACGGTGAGAAATCAAACGAATATTTCAACAAATTATAGATTTATTTCTTATAATACTGAAATAATATACAATTTCTTTTCTAATTTCTTTTTTTGTGTTGGGATAGGTAAAGCGATTGATCAAGGGATAGCATATGTGCTGATGCTTGTCGCATTGCTCGTCACGTATATCCTCCATTGAGTTTTTCTTGTTGGGACAAATTCATGGAGAGATTTTATTTATTTATTCCTCTAAATTATTTTCTTTGACGGTGGTTTTATATGCAATTGTGAAGAAAATTGTGTATATATGACATTGATGTTAATAAATTCTTTTTTTAAGATTAATGTGAAAAATGTAGTATTTTAAATGAACCTCACGTCCGAGTTCTAACTATCCGAAAAGTTACAACCTCTTTTTTAAGATTACAAATTTGGGTTATCATTGTGGATTTCAACATTATCAGAAATACCTCACAGAGGAATGGTGGACTGAAATCTAAGGGAGATGATCAGATTCAATGAGTTATGAAAACGGATGGAGCATATATATATATTTAGAGGCCGAAGGTTGGAGCAAGTTTTCCTGGATGTTTATTTGAGATTCAAGTTTTCAGCCCGATGCACCTTCTTGGACGGATAGTTAAAATTTTCATCTCATAAAATAGAGGTCCATATTCAAATTCCACAAATGCCACTCATAAGTGTGTGACATATCTATTATCTCTAGGGCTGAACATTCGGGTCAAACCGAACCGAACCGATCCGACCTGAAATTCTGAAAGTCGACCCGAACCGTATACATTCAAACCCGAATCGACCAGAATTTCATTTCTATCTGAACCAATCAGAACTGAAGTGAGCACCATTTAAAAGTTTACATATTATGATGATCGCACAAATGAAACAGGTTACAGCTTACGAACATAATTTTCTCATAAATCTTAAAAGAAAGGTATTGTTCAGAGTGAAACAGACTGCATGGTTGCAGCCGCGTGGAAAGAAACGTGCGAAATTCGGACTATGGCGTACAGCTGCCACCACCCTCAGCTGAGTTTTACAATTTTTCCAAGAAGCAGTTACCGATTTGTTAGTGTGGGAAAAAAAAAAAAGAAAGGATGAGACAAGTAGGGTGGTCCTACGTGGAGCGTCTTATTGCACGGGAAAACTCTGATTTGGTGTGGGCGCGGGCGCGGAGATAGATTTTCTGAAATATGGGCCCCCACCCACCAAACTATCTCGGGCCCCCAACACCATACAAACAATGGTTGATATTAAATTAAAATTATAATTACCCTACTTCGTAATTACCCGAATATATACATACTACATGGCATTTTCCCAAATCCATGGATAGTTGTTGTACGGGCCCAACATACTGTACGAGATTAGATGGTTCTAGAAAGTTCACGGCTCGATCACGTACAGAACATAATGAACGAGTCTGAGTCTAATCGATCCTTTCTCCAATGGGGGTATAGACTATAGTGTTGTAAATTTTTTGGAATAGCATTTATAGAGGGCTTCTTTATGCAAAAGTTATTTAATTTTTCCCTGTATGTAACTCCTTGCATCTCGCAAATGATAATGTGAGATATCGCGCAGATTGGTGCTTCTAAGAAAAAGGTCCAGAAAATAACAGTGCCAGTTACTGAATTGGTTTGTGGAGGCATGCTAGCAGCTGACTTGCAAAAGGCAGTTGAAAAGGAGTTTGAGATGGCTCTTCAGGACAGAATAATGGAAGAAACTAAAGACAAGAAGAATACTGTCGAGGCTTATGTCTATGATATGCGTAACAAGGTATGACATTAATGCACATATTCTGATCTAATCTTACCGAAAGCTAGCTCTATGATTTGTTCATCAAAGTTGAATGGCCAAATTAATCACAGTGCTGTATCGCTTTGCATGTAGCTTCACGACAATTATTAGGAGTTCGTAACAGAGAAGGAGAGGGAGGAATTTACGGCTAAGCTTCAAGAGGTTGAGGATTGGTTATATGAAGATGGTGAAAATGAAACCAAGGGTGTCTATGTTGCCAAGCTCGAGGAGCTAAAAAAAGTACGTACTACTGCAACATTTCCTTTTTCCTTGTCGGCATGAATATCAAGTATCTTTCCTCATAGAACTTTCTCGAGTGCAGCAAGGTGATCCTATTGAGGAGCGTTACAAGGAGCACATAGAGAGAGGGCCAGCAATAGAGCAACTTGTTTACTGCATCAACAGTTACAGAGAAGCAGCTTTATCTAAGGATCCGAAATTTGAGCACATAGATTTAGAGGAGAAGCAGAAGGTATGTAAGCACAAGTCTATGGGACTGTCTTACAATGAGAACTTGTTGATATGTATAGGCATTAGACAAGCCCTTTTCACAAATTGATGGCCTTTTGCTTTGCATGTGGTTGACCATCCGGAACTATGAACTCATAGATGAAGCTAAAGCTTCCATGTCTTCAATAATTGGGATATTATTTAATTAACCTAGTTGTTTGCAAAGTTGTTTATGCTACCATGGAGCTTGGCAATATGTGTAAATTGATGTTGGTATTTGCGGCAGGTTATAAACGAGTGCCAGCAAACAGAGGCTTGGCTGTCAGAGAAGAAGCAGATTTAGGATTCGTTGCCGAAGCAAGCAGCACCTGTCCTTTTGACATTGGATGTGAAGAAGAAAGCTGAGACACTTGACAGGTAACTGTGGTTCAAAGTTTGGTTTTATATGTTGTCTTCGTCACATGTTGTGGATACTTTTGATTTTCCTTCTCTATGCTCTTTGCAAAAAGCTAATGTATAGAGTTGCGTGTCTTTTTTTTTTAAAAAAATGTTTAATGCATATATAATAATAATAATACGTTGAAATGTCTTGTTATTTGACATGCACGATAACCAAGTTGGTTTACGCTTTTAGGTTTTCATGACAAAACCTAAAAGTCAGTAGTTGGGGGGTAGGGTGGATGCCCTCCTATAAGTCATAGTATGCAGAAAGGGCTTTGCTATGCACCCTCAAGATACCACACAAGAAATCATACATGCTGACGTGGTACAATCAAAACCACACATCACGATGGGTATATTTGTAATTTTAATATTTTTTGTGGATCGCGAGGAAATTGTGCGTATCACGAGGCACACATGTGGTGGAGATTGGTTGTGTGTGGTTTGTTGGGGGAGAGTAGTTTTTTTTCCATGCAGAAAGACCAATCTTGTCGGCATTAGTGACGTGTTCTTGCAGAGGTATAGATGAATGTGGATTTTAAGATAGTGCAAGCGAGGTGATAGCTGACATGGATAGGGATGTGCCGGTTTTGCTATCTAACAAGTGCCAAAAAAATGTTGGATATTTACACATGCAACATCCAAAGAGGCAGTTGATGTTACCAAAAAATAGGATTGTCAATGGATCTGTTCAGTTTCTTTACAAATTGCTTACTTAGGCATCAAAATGCTATCTGATATGTGACATCCTATGTGGTTAATATGCACAGGTTCTGTAGGTCTATCATGATAAAGCCAAAGCCAGCTCCTCCAAAGCCCCAGGCTCCCGAGTCTCCGGCACCTCAACATCCTGCTGATCAATTAACCACCTACTACCAGTGAGCCATCTGAGACTATGAATGAGGAGATCAATCAGGCTTCCGCTGTACCTGAACCAATGGAAACGGACAAGTCTGAGAGTGCTGCCTGAATACCCCAGATGCTTGGTGGAGCATGTTATATTTATGCTATGCTCTCATTTGCCATTTTGTCTTTGGGATGTCGGTTTGGTAACTATAGTTCGACAATTTCTTCTTATGAAAATACATGACATCGAGTGACCCTTCTGTATTAGTGAGATTTTTCCATGCAACTATCTTAGATCAGATTTTCAGTTACGAACCCGTGCCTGTTAGATTATATAAATTTTGTTTAAATATGTTCAGACAGGCTTGGTTGTTTGCTATTTCCATTTTACTTAATGTTCCGCACTGAGCGACTTTAACTAGATATTCTTTGATAAACCACTTGAGCTTACAGTATCAATGTTATGTGGAGGGTCTGTAGCTGACAGATGATTATAGACGTTTAGTGTACAGCTCTTGTAATTGTATGCAGGATGGTGAAGTGTGCATGGTGAGCGGTTGAGGACCTGTATTTCTTAAACACGCCTTACCTTTTGTTGGGCATGATCAGTCTTGATATGATCTAATATTAAGTCATTGATATCGGTTTTGATTCTATTACTTACGTTTGAAACAACAAAAATCCAACCAAATTTTATTATCACGGAGTTTGAAGATAGATGTAGACAATTATATTTCGAATGTTGTCAAAGATTGCTAAGGCAATGTGATGATCATGAACTACTACAAAATTGCTCTGGTTTACGATTCGAAGCAACAGACGTAACTAGTCTTCGAAGTCAGATTCCGATAAAGTGTGGGATCTTCTATGATCGCATCATAGAGGATTTTTCTGTAGTATAAATCTGGATTGTTTATCATTACGAAATTTTTAGTTAATTTTTATTAACTTATTTGATCTATTTTTAAATTTTAGAAAATTTTAAATTCTAAAGTTATAAATTTCGTTATAATTTATAGCTTTTGTAGTTTAAATTTTTTTTAAAAAATATTAAAAATTATACTAAAATAATTTTAAAAAAAGTGATTATTTTTTTAACATTATATTATAGATCACATCAAAGTTATATAAAATATTTTAAAATAAATTAAATAAATTAATAAAAATTTAAAGAAAAATTTTTTATAGTAAAACCTATAAATGGCCTAGATTTACACAATAATTATGATTTTTACTACATAAAATCCGGTCTCTTCCGATCAGCTACAAGACCGATTCAAATTTTTAACTTTTATTACTACTATTGAATTGTCTGTAGAAAGTGTTGTTATCATATAATTATTTGTATATTTAAATATAATTCTCTTATAAATGTTTCATATTATTCGAAAACATACGTATCATCTTCTTGAACACATAAAAAGTAAATTACCACAAGCACAGCTCAATGAAAATTTAAGGAAAAATTACTGTTCAGCCACCCGTTTCTCATTCTTACTGTTCAGCTTCCCGAAACGCCACGTGACGGCACACGCGCGCCGCCACATCGGCGAAGAAATCAATTTCGGAAGGCTGATTTAAAACACCCTAGAATTAGATGGACTGAACAGTAAATTTCCTAAAATTTTATGTAAGCAGGCCTCATTGTTTCACTAATTCATATAAAATTCAGTTACAGAGCATCAACATTCAAGGACGTGACATTGTTTAGTAAAACCAAATCCCACAAGCCTAGTCCATACTTGCTCACTATTTACCATTCACATGTTCACCGGCTCTTAAAAATCACTTCCCGCCGGCGGCCTTGCCACGTAGCTTGACACCGAGCACGCGCTCCATCTTCGCCAGCACCGCCTGGTTGGGAACGGCCTTGCCGCTCTCGTACTCTTGCACGATCTGCGCGCGCTCGTTGATGAGCTTGGCCAGCTCGGCCTGGCTCATCTTCTTCGCCAGCCTCGCCCGCTGTATCGCCGCTCGCACATCGTGCGGTACCTTCTCCAGCGCCGCTGGCTCCGTCGACTCGTCGAGCTTCCGCGCGTACACCACCGGTGCGGCCGCGGCCGAGGACTTCTTGTTCGAGCCCGCGTCGTGCTTCTTAATCGTCTCTACCGCCGCGCCCGCCCGCAGTGCGTTGTTTACCGCCTTTTGATCCTTCAGGTCCGCCGACTTCGGCTTCCGCCGGTTCAGCACCACCGGCTCCCAGTCCTGCGATATCTGACCCATCGAT
The DNA here is from genome assembly GCA_002076135.1 of Xerophyta viscosa. NCBI lineage: Eukaryota > Viridiplantae > Streptophyta > Magnoliopsida > Pandanales > Velloziaceae > Xerophyta > Xerophyta viscosa. Next base: position 476,577 of record MJHO01000141.1, read on the forward strand.
CGAGTCGGCATTCTCCCGATTCCCCAAGAATCAACAATCTAAAGATGAAGAAGAACAGGCCAGATGAAAGAATAGGGCTGGTTATATATAGAGTTAAAGGTCTGGAAGGTTCCGGGGTTTTCAAGAGTTAGCTATTTTGTTTTCTTTGTTTTTGTTTCTGGAAGATTCAATCTTTTATGTTGGAGTTGAGAAACCATAGGCGTTGATTTGGAGCGAATGAAAAATCTAACGGCGGGTAAATTAATTAGGGGAATCTTGGGTGGCAAGAATGCGGTTCGAATTTATTTGACCGTTGACTGGAGTCATAACCAGGAAATTTCAGCTCTTATCCACCAACGTGCCAATGAAGGAGCAACGGTAGGAGAGCTGTTTTCGTATAATTTCTCAACCCATTGCCGTTACATGGTTTGTAACCCAAGATTTGGGCTCCGGTTACGTTGGGTCTTTATTGCTCACGAGTATCTGGGAGCCTGTTAGAGGCCCAAGCAAAATTTTCTAAAATTTTTGATTATTGCCGCCAAAATTCTTGCTCCGTTTCGCGGTGCGTATATAAATACACATCAACCTTTTCCTCGTCAGTCGTGCTCTCACTGTCTCGGGAGCGATGAGTCGCCAGAAGTCTATTCTCTCCTTCCTCCACAAACCGCCACCGGCTCCTTCGGAGGACCAGCGGCGCCGTGCTCCAGCGACGCAGGAGCCCTTCGATCCGACAATCGCGGCCGTAAACGCGGCGAACGGCAAGGATCTGCTCTCCGACGACGTCAGGGGAACCGACACACCACCGGAGAAAGCCCTCCGCCGTCCGTTCCTCCGATCCGGACCTCAGGTGGCGGACGGCGATGGTGGTCCTTCTGCGAGCTCTTTCGCGAGCATAATGCACAAATTCGAAAGGAACGACGGATCCAAAAGCTTTCATAATTGGTATAATCTCAACTAATTGTAATTCTCTTTGGTTTGAGCAGTGAACCTGTCTATTTTAGTCATACATCGTGTTATGATTACTTTGGTCTAGGTGGAATCCGCTTTTGTCATCTATCTTGTTCATTTAATATGTTTTTAGGGTGATCGATGTGCTTCTTTAGATGCTTATCTAATGCTATTTTTGGACCAACTATGGATTGCATGCAATATCTGGTTAATTTATTGGATCTCTGCTGTATCAAACTTCCTCTATCATTTTGTGCTGAGTTCATGTTCGTGTATGTGCTGTTTTAGATGCACCTATATTTTAAATTTGGGAAGAGTTGTGTATGTAAATAGTTATTTAGGATAGTTAGCAGAGTTGAATAGTTTGTTCATGAATCACTAGGATAGTAGGATCTCTGCTAGAACCAGCATTGTCGACTTGTTAATTACACAATTCGACTTCTTCTCTTTGAACTTTCTTTGAATTTGTTAATTGCTGAATTTACTACTTGCAGTATTTAGATGCTTAACTATTGAGATTTAAGGCAGCTGAATTGGAAGTGTTAACTATTATTAGGGGTGGTCATATACCGGTCCGGACCGAAAAACCGGACCGGACCGGTCAGTTCGGTCCGGTCCGGTACTCGATCCGAAAATTAACCCTTAATTGGGTTCGGTCCGGTCCGGTCCAAAACCGGAAAAACCGGTGGACTTGACCGGGACCGATTAAGCCCAAAATTTTTATATTTCTAGCCCAACTCATGCTACGATTAAGCCCATGAATTATATATTTCAAGCCCATGAATTCTATGTTTTCGGCCCAACTCGATTAACTTGATCCTATTCGGTCCAAATTGGTTCGGTCCATCAGTTATTTGGTCCGGTCCGGTCCGGACCGGTTTGAAGTCGGTCCGGTCTTCGGTCTATCTTTTTCCTCTTGTCCGGTTTTCGGTCCGGATCAGTCTGGTCTGGTTCGGTCTGGTCTGGACCAAATAACCACCCCTAACTATTATTGTTACGATTATCACTCTTATAATTACAGTTGTTGTGTTGATTACAACGCATGTTCTTTCCATCTGCTCCTTTATTGTTTGTCGTGATTACTTGTTATCTAGCTAAAAACTTTAGATTCTTGCATGAAGAGCTTTTAAGTCGAGTTTGTGAGATGAGTTTTGCTTGTAGCTTTCAATTTTATTCTTCTTCTAACTTCTCATTGCGTGCTTTGTTCAGTATGTTGCTGCCCTTTCACATATGTATTTCGAGTTAAGGCCACAGTATGGATTTTCATGTTAGTAACGATACAAATTAATAAAAAAAGGAAAAGTTATTATTATTTTTGTGTGTGTGTGTTTTTTTTTCTTTGATGTTGCTCCATTGTTCCATTCTCTTTGCTCACTAAGTCTCTTCTGTCTTAGTTTAGTCAGAAACACTGATTCAGATGGTTTTTAAGGGGTCTGTTACTGATTTGTATTGTGTGTGTCAGTGTTATTGTAATGTCCATCAAGACAAGAGGAAACATCCTTTTTTGTGCTGTGGTTTTCTCATTATCTTTCTTTTCTTTATAAATGTTGGTTAGGAATGATTCAAGTGTCAGTCCCAGATATAATGGTGTAATTACAGAGATCTTGGATATAAGCTTCAGTATTGTTAGTGGTGCACCTTATAAGTTGGCTTCACCTACTCAAGGAAGTTTTTCAACACTACTAAATTGCTACAATGGTGAATTTTGCTGTTACGAGTCTTCTCCAGGCAGTTTCTAATACTAGTAGGTATCTTATTAGGTCCGCAGTTGTACAATGCAAACTTTGTGATTGTTGGCTCGTGATTTTTGTTTTCTACAATCTCTTGTTGATCTCTACAGAGAATGTTAACTATTTAGGAATATGAGCTTGGTTGACCTCCTTATTTGGCAAGGCTGTTTGGTCATTAGGGTGTTTTTTTTTTTTATTATTATTTAAGAAAGGAAATAGAATACTAAACAACTTGTCACGCAAGAACTAGTCCCCTATCACCAAAATTTCTTTCTATTATACAATAGCTTATGCTTTTAAAAAAACTTGTACAAAGTCTTGCCACCTAATCATACTTCCCTCAGGACTATTATGTTTGACGGTTAACATGCGTCGCATTCTGTTATTTGGATATATTTCTCAACTGATTGCCTTCTTTAGGAACGAAGAAGGCCATGGTTCCTTTTCACTTCGTAGACTTGATCTCGATGAAAGTCTAACATTTAGAAAACCTTCCGTGCATTGTTCAAGTAATGTTTCCAAGGATAAAGAACAACCTTGTGGAGGTAGTTTTCTACAATTTGACGGGGACCCTGACATTCTGGGCCCAGAAACCCCAGCTATGCGTCCGGTTGTTCCTCGTTTCAAGCGGATACAGGAAGATAATCTTAATTCTGATAAGACGTCATGTGCTGTTTCAATCTTTGATGGAACTATGATGAATGTTCAAGATATATGCTCTAAAAGTGATGCTGAAGCTGCAGAACAACCATGTGTTCCTCCTTTCAAGAGGACACAAGAAGATAAATTTGATTCTGATTTGAAGTCGTCTTCTGTACTGAGCTCCAATAAAAGGACAAAAACTATTCAAGTCTCAGGTTTTGGAAAACCTGATACTGAAGCACCCGAACCTGGAAGGAGCAAATTTGAATGGCTGAATCCATCTTCAATAAGAGATGCAAACAGGAGACGGCCAAGCGACCCACTCTATGACAAACGAACTCTCTATATCCCACCTGATGTACTGAAGAATATGTCAGCATCTCAGAAGCAGTATTGGAGCGTGAAATGCCAATACATGGATGTTGTTCTCTTCTTTAAAGTAGTAAGTTTCTAGAAGTCAATACATGGCGTATCCTTAACGTGATTTATTGTCCCTCCAATTCTGTCTATTATTGCTTTAGTTGATTAAGGTGATATAGTATTCCTCTTATTAACTGCCAATATTCTTAAGTGCACAATACTGTACATTATGCTGTATATTATCTACAAAACATTGTTCGTACGCATGTTGACGATGCATTCTTCATATTTTAGTTCATCATACTGCTAAAATTCAAGGTGGGCTAGCAGTTAATGAGCACTAGCCATTTGGATATGAATAGTGAGGAGATTCACTACCAAAATATGTGTTCCTGCTGCAAAATCATGGCATGGTAACAAAAATTTTGAGTTCAGGTCAAGGTTTCCTGGATGGAGCTGAATCACACATTGATACTTTGTTAAGTGTAGCAGCAGTTTGTATTAGCAAAAGTATGTTACAGATCTTATGGTTCTATCCTGATAGATATAACTAGGGGAACACGACGGGAGTTGAAAATATGCTTGTATAGGTGGTTCACAACAAAAATGTTGCAAATCTTCCTCAAGGTATGTAGCTTAAAGTCTTTCGACACTACGAATTAGGTGCATATAGTTAGCATTAGATGATTAGCTTGTTGCTGAATCGAAGTAGAGCTAATCCTCCACTCCTTTTCGATGATTCAGATTAATCTAAACCATGTGCACTAGGCAAACCTTTGTTCACTTGGAGTTTATCGAGAGTTGTGTTGTTTTGGTCTTTGAGTTGGGATTTCTCCACCCAGGTTCCTTACACGAGTATATTTTCAGAGGGAAGGTGAGGGCATCAATGGTAGGTACTAGTAAGTTAACGTCCTGTAAGTTTTCCGTTATTTTGTCGAAGTTCTCAACCTTGGGAACATTGTGGTATACACATTTTTATTTCTATTTCTTTAATGAACTTCTACGAGGAACTTAGCATTCATAGTGTTCTGTTGGAATCTTTGCTCATAGATATTATATTAATCTTTGGAGCATGCTGCACTTGATTCTCCACATCGTCACATTTGTAGTTGTCATTTTCCTTACAGATTTGATTTGATAACTGAAAATAACTGACTTATTAATGATTCGTCCTAATCAACATTAGGGGAAGTTCTATGAACTCTATGAGCTAGACGCTGAGATCGGCCAGAGAGAGCTTGATTGGAAAATGACAGTTAGTGGTGTGGGTAAATGCAGACAGGTATGGTACCTCTATGAGCTTTCTTCTATTTGAAACTGTAACTAGCACGTATCTCCTTCTATATCACTAATTCATAATAGTTGTATCTTCTTTAATGACGTTCTTCAACTTCAGCTTCCTGTTCTTCCTCTTCTAGTTTGCACGCCTTAGGACTTCATTTTCTATAGGGTGCAACTTTTGAGTATGACAATGTTGTGAATCTATGTCACTGTAAGCGTCTGCTGCACATTGTCTACATGCTTGATGTAATGCTTTTAAAATTTGGAGATGACAGTTAAAATGCTACTTTTATTTGTTTACCATTTTTGGTGTGTGTGCGCTGGTGGAGATGTGTGGCTTTAACATGAAAAATCCAAGTTATTAATCGCATTGCTGGTGAGGCTTTCATGTGTATGGATGGAGGAATATGTTGGTAATCAATGATCTACTCTAGGTCAACTTACTGAGACCTTTAGATCATCACTAATGTTCTAGAAATAAACTGGTACACATATTGTCATGTGAATTTGTAAGCAATATATTAGTCATTTCCAACTGATTTGAATTTCCATACTTTTCATTATACAAGTAAAATATCTTGAGCCATCATCACTTTAGTTGGCTTATTTGTAAATATGATATCTCAGAGTCTAATGCTACCTTCAATTATATCAAGGTCGGCATTTCGGAGGCTGGAATAGATGATGCTGTTCAGAAGCTGGTATCTCGTGGGTAAGTGCTTTAGTCCTCCTTAAGCAGCTGCGTTAAAGATTTTTATTTCCCAACATGGGGGCATCTAAAGTACTTTCTTGATATGGTGAAGCTCTCTAATTTAAGAATTGACTGGAAGAAGTTTCTTTTCTGAAATTTGATATGCTTTTGCAATATGTTTATCAAGCAATATGTTTTAGTTAACTTTTTACTTTTTTTTTAGCCTTTAAAAGACCCCGAAAATCCGGGCGGAAGGTAAAGACGAACCCTTCCAGACGAACCCTTCCAAATTTTACTCAATAGAAACTT